>JAVJIX010000036.1:3210000-3237500 GCA_036785185.1 Paratrypauchen microcephalus | reverse complement strand
ATAACCTCCTGCTCTGACCGAAAGTCCAGTTTAGAAAGCTGAGCTTTAAAGGAAAAGTAACGTTTTTTTTACAATCTGAGCCTTCTTTCGGCAATAAAACAAGTAGTTTTACTCACCCATAGCAGTTTGGTGTCAATTGGAGCAGTATCGCAGAACTTATGTGGAGCCGTTCTGTTCTTCTAATGATCCCGTATCCGTTAGCGTGAGTGCTCGGGGCATTACTTTGCGGTGTCCAAATAACACAAACTTTAGCACTTTTCAAATCACAGAAGATCGCTGTGTCAGGGTAGACTTTTAGTAGATTCCAAAACGGCCTGAAACCCGATATCCAGCTATAGTTTCATTTGATGACGTCATCAGAGAGGACAGTGCGCATGCGTGAACTCAGCTGTTTTGTAAACACTGCTAGTCCGAAAGAAGCTAACACCACTCTGAACTTTACTTTTCTGTTGCGATATCGGGTTTCAGGCCGTTTTGGAATCCACTAAAAGTCTACCCTGACACAGCGATCTTCTGTGATTTGAAAAGTGCTAAAGTTTGTGTTATTTGGACACCGCAAATCAGTGCCCCGAGCACTCACGCTAACGGATACGGGATCATTAGTAGAACAGAACGGCTCAACATAAGTTCTTCAAAACTGCTCCAATTGACACCAAACTGCTATGGGTGAGTAAAACTACTTGTTTTATTGCCGAAAGATTGCCTGGAAGAATCCATGACTCATTGCTGTACCAGCGAGTGAGTCTGGTAACGCTTGGTCCAGAATGCGCTGCGGTTGCGCGTAGACAGACAGCTAAGTGAACCAATCAGAGATTGCGCCATCTTGATTCAAAACTGAGGCGGAACTTCCGCTGCCTAAGAGTGACTTTGCGGGCAAAGGCGGGTGCACTGACGTCACCATCTTTGAACGAATCAGAATCGCGGAGTCCGTTGTTAACCGGAGGAGCGAGGGTGGATGGAGGGTGGATGGAGGGATACCAAATGGTATCGCGGTGTATAGGAAATACAGAGAGATATCATTTGGCTGGCCAGGTAAGCTGAAAGAAGGCTCAGATTGTAAAAAAAACATTACTTTTCCTTTAATATGAAATCTTCCTCCATTTAAAAAGTCGGGCCAGACAAGAAGAAAAAAGTGAAGTCGAACAGATTATTAAACTTAACTTGCTAACTCTAAATTGTATCTTGTGTCACTTATTCTAATCCACTGCTCCAGAAGTTGCAGAAGAATCCCTGGGCTCACGAGTGCCTCTACCATGAGGCCAGGTAACTACGAGCCTCACCCAGCACCTTTTCACCGCCGCTTTAGCGCAGAATCTGTCACTGCTGAGCTACAGCACAGTCAGTCCATGTGAGGCACCAACAGCTGGTGCAGAGCCACACGTCTCTTCAGTATTTGAACGGTAAAAGTGAAATTTCAGCAATTTTGAATAAAAAAGAATCAAAATGGTGAAGTTAAATAGAAAATAACTTATATATTACAAATCATTGGATAAATATAACCATTTATTTTTTCATTTTACTTTTTTTTTCTCTGCGATGACAGAGGCACGGCTTCACCTGCCTCCCCTGACTGCACGTCACTGAGTACAACTATGTATGAAATAAAAGGTACCAACCATAGAGGGCGATGGAGAGCAGAGAATGTACTGGCATTATAAACAACAGAAAAAAAAGAATACAGTGAACCCTCGTTTATCGCGGGGGTTAGGTTCCAGAAATAGCCCGCAATAAGTGAAATCCGCGAAGTAGGACAATTTTATATTTTACAATTATTCTACATGTTTTAAGGCTGAAAACGCTTCACCAGACACATTATACACCTTTCTGAGACGGGTATTAACATTTTCTCACATTTTTCTCTTGTTTAAACACTCAAACTTTTGTAGATTTTCATTAAAATATATTAATAGTGGGGGGGGCACGTGACACGCGGACACGTGCGCGCGGACACGTGCGCGCGGACACGTGTGTTTGTTTTGGTACCACATATCCATGCCATGTGCGAAAGTCGAGTGGAAAGCGACCTGGATATCATTTTGGGCAAGACTCAAGCCACTGCTAACAGTGCCAAACCGCTAACAGACGCCTCTGAGCACCAGTGCTCACCACAAGACCAGGTAAGACCAACCTGCGCTCACAAGAGTTGGTTGCATTTCACCCCGGCTCCAAAATCAGACCGCTATCAATGCGTCGCCAATACTCCACAGCTCTCTAGGACGGGGTCGGGTTCGTCCTCTCGGCGTGACGGGGAAGAGCCACTGTCTCCTCTGTGCGCGCGAGTGTCCTCCCCCCGCTGCGGGCTCCCTCGAATGCGGCTCTCCCCGCTGCGGCTCTCCCTGCTGCGGCTCCCCCGGCCGCGCGGCGTCCGGGCCAGGCCTGTCCATGTTGATTCTTGGCTCTTCCATGGTCCGGCTCGCACTCAGTCTCTTCCATGGCTCGTGCAAGTAAACAAAGGCCACACCTCCTGTCACCCAGGCGCTCTCGTGAAGGACATCAGAGACTCTGTCCCTACCATCCCTGGTCTAGACCTGGTTTAGTCCTGGTTTAGACCTGGTTTAGACCTGCTTTAGACCTGGTTTAGTCCTGGTCTAGTCTCTTAGCTAATCAGGGCGCAGGACAGAATGTTACACTGTAAAAAAAAAGTTACACTATTAAAAAAAAAAAAAAAATTGGAAAAATTGGAAAAAAAAAATTGGAAAAAAAAAATCCGCGAAACAGCGAGGCCGCGAACAGTGAACCGCGATACAGCGAGGGTTCACTGTAATTATGTATGAAATAAGAATAAATAACATAGCATAGATTAATTTGTATGTAGTACTTGATTAATGCACTTAATGTACATGTTCTACTTATTTATATGTTCTTTTTCTCTGTATTGGTTTATTATTTTCTTTTCTTTCTCCAGTACAGATTGTATAAGCAGCTCCCAAGGTCAAAATAAGGCTGCTGGCTCTTACAATCCGTTTTATTGTCTGATAATCAGGAAGCATGCGTTAACATGCTAGTTGACGCTTATAAACTCATCTTGGTGAATAATTAGGATGCTCTGAATGTATGAAATAAGTGAGGAATAACAATGGACCACTGCAAGCTGTTTAGAGCGTTCTAATTCAGTTTTTCACATTTTTAGGACTGTAAAAATCAGGTACAATGCCTTTAACGAAATTTGAAGGAGCTAACCTAGTTTTCAGTTTAATATGTTTTGCAATTATGTTTTATATTTAATTGGATGATCAACTATGCATGTAATTAGTCACAGCCTCGTCACAGCCCTGATTAAAAATAGTTTCATTTGTAGACTTTTTCATGAAGGTATATCTGGAATGGTGTTTTGGTTTCTGTCACTACACATTTCATTTAAAAAATATGTTAAAATTGTTAAAACTAAGAAATTATATGTGTAAAGATGAATATTATTTGCGTTATTTAAAAGGGCTCATATTATTCTCTCTGTTATAATTTTGTTTCCTTGTCACAATCAGACCTGGAGTGTTTTGTTTCATTCGCACATGTTTAACACACAAACTCACTGCGTATTTAGGCTGAGTTCTTCTCTCAAACAGAAAACACTCTGTTCCACCATGTGATGTCATGGGGTAATACAGGAAGTGCTCCACTGTGTTTTTAAACTCCAAACACCTTCAGTAGAATCATTTCGATGATTTAAAGGAAAAGTAAAGTTTTTTACAATTTGAGCCTTATTTCGGTAATAAAACAAGTTGTTTTACTCACCCATAGCACTTTGGTGTCATATGGAGCATTTCCGGAGATGTTTTAGATTAGCGTTAGGCTAACACCGTTAGCCTAGCGCGACTTATAGCCATAGCTCAGGGCATTCCCCGAGCATGTAATATGCCCCGTGCGGGCTCCAAATAACACAAACTTTAGCACTTTTCAAATCATAGAAGCCCGATGTCTTTAGTCTACGATTTCGTGTGGTCAAAAGTGGCCTGTAATCCGAGATTTAGCCATAGTTTCGAGTAGATGAGGACGCCAGTGCGCATGCGCGAAGTGTGCTCTCAGCTCCCGGGACCCAAACATGGAACGCAAAGCTGTAAACTATGGATAAATCTCGGATTACAGGCCACTTTTGATTCAAACGAAATCGTAGACTAAAGACATCGAGCTTCTATGATTTGAAAAGTGCTAAAGTTTGTGTTATTTGGAGCCCGCACGGGGCATATTACATGCTCGGGGAATGCCCTGAGCTATGGCTATAAGTCGCGCTAGGCTAACGGCGTTAGCCTAACGCTAATCTAAAACATCTCCGGAAATGCTCCATATGACACCAAAGTGATATGGGTGAGTAAAACAACTTGTTTTATTACCGAAATAAGGCTCAAATTGTAAAAAACGTTACTTTTCCTTTAAGACCTCGAGTTGCCAATCTCTACTGAACAAAAGATAAGATGGCAAAAAGTAGCTGTTAACTTGAAAACTACTATAATAAAGGGTTAATAAAAGGTTACTCAAACGTGTGAATGGAACAAAACAACTCCAGGTAAGTTTTTGAGGAGCTAACTACATTCTAACAAGACTTTTATCCATTTTGCCTTTAACAAAAATTATTTGCCAAACGTTTATAGAAGGTATACCTGTAATGTTGATTAGAACAGGCATTGTACATAGATTTTGGCCATGTCGCAACTAATTGTATTAAAAAAAAAAAGAAATTACATCAAGGGAAGAAATTATAGCGCTGGAAAAAAAAAAAAAGAGACCACAGCAAAATTATCAGTTTTTCTGATTTTACTACTTATAGGTATGTGTTTGGGCAAAAGGAACATTTTTGTTTGATTCTATAAACTACTGACAACATTTCCCCCAAATTCCAAATAAAAATATTATCGTTTAGAGCAATGGTCTCAGGCACGCGGCCCGCGGGCCAACTGCGGCCCCCGGGACGATAATTTGCGGCCCTCGTCTTAATATGAAAGATTAATATAAGTGAGGCCCGCAAGATTAATATGAATTTCATTTCTTGTGTGCAACGCAGAATGAACCAATCACGATGTGGTATATGGCTCTGGAGGGCGGGACATTGGTCGTGCTTATTTCCTCTAAATGTGTGGCGGGGCTAGGGTGAGGTCCCAGTGCTTAGAGCTTTTAGTGCTTGTGTGCTTGTGTGTGCTTGTGTGTTTGAGGTTGCGGCAGGCAGACATCAGACAGGGACAGTGATTGATCCATTTCTTAGACACGAGGGAGGCAGGTGCATTTGTGTGTCCCTTCACAGAGTGCTCGCTCGCTCCTCCCTCCCGCTTTACGCGCACAGCTCCGGCGGGAGGGAGGGAGCTACTTCCGTGAACGCGTCTTCGTCCTTCTCTGACTCCATTCAGAGCCTGTCAGATCTGTGGAGAGGCGGCGGGCGGCCCTGTTCCCACACGTGCAGATAGTGTCACGGCCTCACTCGTGTTGTTTGATGTGCGCGCGCGTGAGACCCGGGCGATACTGCGATAATCCATATATTGACTAGACCAGGACTGAACCAGGTCTAAACCAGGTCTAAAACCAGGACTAAACCAGGACTAAACCAGGACTGAACCAGGACTAAACCAGGACTAAACCAGGACTGAACCAGGACTGAACCAGGACTAAACCAGGACTGAACCAGGACTAAACCAGGACTAAACCAGGACTAAACCAGGACTAAACCAGGACTAAACCAGGACTGAACCAGGACTGAACCAGGACTAAACCAGGCCTAAACCAGGACTGAACCAGGACTGAAGCAGGACTAAACCAGGACTGAAGCAGGACTAAACCAGGACTGAACCAGGACTGAACCAGGACTAAACCAGGCCTAAACCAGGACTGAACCAGGACTGAAGCAGGACTAAACCAGGATTGAACCAGGTCTAAAACCAGGACTAAACCAGGACTAAACCAGGTCTGAACCAGGACTAAACCAGGACTAAACCAGGTCTAAAACCAGGTCTAAAACCAGGACTAAAACCAGGACTGAACCAGGACTAAACCAGGACTGAACCAGGACTAAACCAGGTCTAAAACCAGGACTAAACCAGGACTAAACCAGGACTGAATCAGGACTAAACCAGGACTGAACCAGGACTAAACCAGGTCTAAAACCAGGACTAAACCAGGACTAAACCAGGACTGAACCAGGACTAAACCAGGACTGAACCAGGTCTAAAACCAGGACTAAACCAGGACTGAACCAGGACTGAACCAGGACTAAACCAGGACTGAACCAGGACTAAACCAGGACTGAACCAGGACTGAACCAGGACTAAACCAGGACTGAACCAGGTCTAAAACCAGGACTAAACCAGGACTAAACCAGGACTAAACCAGGACTGAACCAGGACTAAACCAGGACTGAACCAGAGAATCCATGTTTAAAACAGTTTATGTTCAATGTTCCATTTCAGGCAATTAACGTTTAAAAAACTGTTAATACATACATTTAAAACTGAATAAAAAATAACTAGCCAGCCAGTCAATATGCGGTTTCTTTAGTCGTCTGTATCTACTGTATGACCATTATTATTATTAAATTATTTATTACTGATTGATTTATTATTTTATCATTTTTTCATTTATTTCATTTGTATTAAAAATAAATATATTTGAGAACATTGGAATGATTTATTTGCACTTTTCTTGTGGAAATCCTGATGCGGCCCAGCCCCATTCAGATTCTACCCCATGCGGCCCCTAGGTAAATTGACTTTGAGACCCCTGGTTTAGAGCATTTATTTGCAGAAAATGACAAATGGTCAGAATAACAAAAAAGATACATGTTTTCAGACCTCAAACAATGCAAAGAAACAAGATCAAATTCATTTTAAAACAACATAATACTAATGTTTACACTTAAGAAGAGTTCACAAATCAATATTTGGTGCAATAACCCTTATTTTTAATCACAGCTTTCATGCGTCTTGGCATGCTCTCCACAAGTCTTTCACATTGTTCTTGGGTGACTTTATTCCACTCCTGGTGCAAGAACTGAAGTAGCTCAGCTTTGTGTTTGTGTTGGAATTCAACAGACGCTGGAATGGAATGGCTGTAATACATGTAGAGATGCTGAATTCAGAAAAAAATGCAGTGGTCTCTTTTTTTTTTTTCCCCCCCAGAGATGTATATGTGTAAACAAAAAAAAAATCTTCATATCTTTTTAAAATGAAAAGAAGACATACTCTTCAGTCGAGTCTGGGTGGGCCACAGTTCTGGTTCAAATGTCAAACTGTCCCGGGACGTCCTGTCTGCTTTAAACCCCGCTCCAGTTTCACCTCTGCCCTCTGACCTTTGGCCTCTCATATCCTGTGCACTGTCTGCTCCATGATGTGCTGCTGTCTGGGGCTGACGGCTTACTCCACTTTTCCAGTCGGCATTTCTTTGAATACTTCCCAGAAATCTCTGTTCAAACCACACTGATTTGTCTGGTCACTTACACCACTGAACCGCACTGTGGAATTATATTACAATACTTCGGTCTAGACAGTCTCGTCAGTGTAAGCAAACACTCATCTATTCTTTTTACCTTCCATTAAAACAAGTAGTAATATAAAACTCTGTCTTGTTTACTTTATTTATTTAATGAGACCGGGACAGTGCACAATCTACATTAAAACATGAGGTTGTAGCACGAGCGCTTATTTTGACCTGTAGTCCCTGGGTATTTTAATATACACTTATACTTTTTAATCATTCATTTCACGGTGACTAAACACATCTACTGTACTTTTTTTTTTTTTAATTCATCAAAATTAACCTTTTTTTCTGGTACTATACTGGTACCTTTTAATAGTACCCAGTCTTAATTATGTTGCATACATGTGTATTAATACAGTTCTGGAAAAAAATAAGAGACCACTACAAAATGATCAGTTTTTCTGATTTTACTAATTATAGGTATGTGTTTTGGGCAAAAGGAACATTTTTGTTTCAGTCTATAAACTACTGACATTTCCCCCAAATTTCAAATAAAAATATTATCGTTTAAAGCATTTATTTGCAGAAAATGACAAAATGGTCAAAATAACAAAAAAGATACATGATAAAAGGAGAAATTCAATTTGTCAACTGGACACAGTTTGTTTGGTCGAAAACGTTTCGCCGCTCATCTGAGAGGCTTCGTCAGCTCTGGTTCTAGTGCTGGTTAGACCCTGTTTATATCTAGCTGCAGGGAGGAGCTCCCTACACTGAAAAAGGCTCTGAAACTGGATGCCAGAGAAATTTGAAATACAAAGAGACTGATTAGTTGATAGTTTCAGAGCTATTTCAGTGTAGTGAGCGCCTCCTAGGGCTGATAGATATGCTAATACTAGACGCCAGAGGAATTCGTAAAACAAAAGACAGAGGAGCTGGGATAGTTTCAGAGCTTTTTTCAGTGTAGGAGCTCCTCCCTGCAGCTAGATATAAACAGGGTCTAACCAGCACTAGAACCAGAGCTGACGAAGCCTCTCGGATGAGCGGCGAAACGTTTTCGACCAAACAAACTGTGTCCAGTTGACAAATTGAATTTCTCCTTTTATCATGGATTCTACCTGGACGACTGAGGGACTCTTCATGCAAAAAGATACATGTTTTCAGACCTCAAACAATGCAAAGAAACAAGATCAAATTCATTTTAAAACAACATAATACTAATGTTTACACTTAAGAAGAGTTCAGAAATCAATATTTGGTGCAATAACCCTTATTTTTAATCACAGCTTTCATGCGTCTTGGCATGCTCTCCACAAGTCTTTCACATTGTTCTTGGGTGACTTTATTCCACTCCTGGTGCAAGAACTGAAGTCGCTCAGCTTTGTGTTTGTGTTGGAATTCAACAGACGCTGGAATGGAATGGCTGTAATACATGTAGAGATGCTGATTATAGAAAAAAATTGCTGTGGTCTCTTATTTTTTCCAGAGCTGTATATCAATTATCAATTCTATTAATATATATATATTTAAAAAAACATTTTACACATTATCACATTAATTCTACATTACAGTTGTTCTTATATTTCTGATTTATAATGCAGTGCTCCTTGCTTTTTATACTGCAGTGCTCCTTACTTTATTCAAAACTGCCAAATACTGCTCCACCATTTGTGAATCCCTGCCTCAAGAAATGTACAAGAAGTACTGGGATATAAATATTTATTTAAAACAGGGACAATGCACTGAAAACAAGTCTCGGACATAAAAGATGCTCTGTGCCAGATTTAGCTTCAAGCCCCTTTGCCTCTGCAGTCCTTGGGCAGGTACAGAACACATTAAAGAGGCTATTGGCATTAAAGCAACATTTCATCAATAGCCGGGTTGCCTTCAAATCACTCTGATTTAATACTGATACTCTGAGTCTGATATAAAAACAAACTGACTTCAAACTTTTCAAATGAGATTTCTATTTTCCTCTACATACCTGCTTCCTAATTACTCTTCAAACGTCTCCCACACCTTAGAAAGATTAACCTTGCTTCTTTTCTTTTCTTTTCTACATCTTTACTTTATTTAAAACTGCCACTTTAATATTGCCTCACTGACTCTGTGATTCTGATCTGTATATAATGCTATTCTCAAATTATATCCCTATTTTTCTATACATATCTGCTTCTTTTTTTTTCAGATTTGTGATTTCAGTAAGAGGATTCTGTTCAGAGTTTTGCACGCATGCAGAAGAACTGACAAAAAGACTGAAATCTAATACAAAAATCACATTTCAGAAATGAGACTTAGACTGTTGCCCTCACGACCTGGCCCTGGATAAGCGGAAGAAAATGGATGGATGGATGGCATTTCAGAAATGTTTGTATCCTTAGAAACACCTGAACTACAGGGCTAGGTGTTTTTATGCAGAATAAGAAATTGCAGCCTTTGTGATTTGTTAATGGTGACCATTCAAATTATTTATTTATTAAATGTTTTTATTTATAAATGATAGGTCCAAAACATGAATAACAGGACTACTATGCTATACTAATTCAAATGGCAAGACAAGGAGACATAATGGGACATTTTGCAGACAAGACAAAAAAAAAAAACATACCTGCTTCTTAATTACTGCTCAGTCATCTCCCTCTGGTCTCCTCAGTTACATCTGGGCTGCTGTTACATTTGAAAAACCCACAGACAAAAGAGAGTGACCTCACACAGATTAACTAGCGCCCCTTTTCCTTCTCTGTGGGGCTGTGCAGACAGAGGGCGACACAGCGAGGCCTTGGACAGTTGCTGTTTTCAAACACTATTCAGATGCTGTTAGTCACCACTATACATATCAGAACAATGAGTCAGGAGCTGCAGCCGCGTCAGTGATATGAGCCCACGCGCTCACACAGGTTCCACAGTCTGCAGATGTAGGCTCCCACTTCTCAAGGCTCTCCAGACTGCTCTGTGGGGAGTTTAACTAGTTAGGGGGAGGAAAAAAATAAAGGATTCCATCTTTTTAAAGTCTATACATGTGTAACTTCTGGATATAGACATAACTGGTATTTTCATACTGATACTTTTTAACAGTGCTCAGTCCTAATTTTGTTTTAAAACTAAGTAAGTTAAGTATTGTCAGTAATTTTACACCCCATTTTACACCCCATTCTTAATCCATAGGGTTTAATAGGACATCAGTCTACCCTTTGCAGCTATAACAACTCTTCTGGGAAGGCTGTCCACAAGGTTTAGGCATGTGTTTATGGGAATTTTTTACCACTCTTCCAGAAGCGCATTTGCAGTGGTGTTGGACGAGAAGGCCTGGCTCTCAGTCTCCGCTCTAATTCATCCCAAAGTGTTCTATCGGGTTGAGGTCAGGACTCTGTGCAGTTCAGTCGAGTTCCTCCACACCAAACTCTCTCATCCATGTCTTTATGGACCATGATTTGTGCACTGGTGCACAGTCATGTTGAAGAGAAAGGGGCCATCTGCAAATTGTTCCCACAAAGTTGGGAGTAAGGAATTGTCCAAAATCTCTTGGTATGCTGAAGCATTCAGAGTTCCTTTCACTGGAACTAAGGGGCAAAGCCCAGCTCCTGAAAAACAACCCCACACCATAATCCCCCCTCCACCAAATGTTACACTTGGCACAATGCAGTCAGACAAGTATCGTTCTCCTGGCACCCGCCAAACCCAGACTCATCCATCAGATTGCCAGATGGAGAAGCATGATTCGTCACTCCAGAGAACGCGTCACCACTGCTCTAATGTCCAGTGGTGGCGCTTTACACCACTGCATCCGACGCTTTGCATTGCACTTGGTGATACATGGCTTGGATGCAGCTGCTAGGCCATGGAAACCCATTCCATGAAGCTCTCTACGCACCCACTGCGCACTATGCGCCTCAGCATCTACTGACCCCGCCCTGTCAGTTTACGTGGCCTGTCACTTCATGGCTGAGGTACTGTCGTTCCCAATCACTTCCACTTTGTTATAATAGCACTGGCACTTCTATATATAGATGTTTCCGGCAGATCCAAATGTTGCAGTACGTTTATATGGTATTCAGTTCACAGTATTTATGAAACAGTACAGTATATTAACTCCTTTTACTCCAATATGCCCTCTGTATTTGATGTATTTGAAGTATTTGATGCATTATTAAAGAACACATAGTGCACTTGAGCCTCCTATGTAGTTGTAATCTATGACACCTGTGGAGCGTTATGTTGTAATCTTATTAATTTAAAAAAAATTATATTTGTGTGAATTTATTGAGAGAGGGAAAGACCTGAATAATTGCTGAAGTTAAGACATTTTAAAATAGAACCACACAATTAGCTTAGACTTAAAGGGACACTACGTAATATTTTGGTTGGGGGTCCGTCACCTTTTTGTTTCTATGGATATGTCATTGTGCTGAAATGTTCCACAGTATAACATTTAGTAGCTCTACCTTACATATGTTCAATTACAGGTGTTTTTTATAGCTCAAAACCTGTAGAAAAACAAACATTCTGACTGTGAGCGGGGTTGCCGCTCCACAGATCTGACCTGTGACTTGGTCTGGTTTTGTCTCCATGAAGATAGAAAGGTTTGCAGGCATCCAGAAAAGTTACACAATGCACTTTCAAGCTCACATTGGATCATGTTGTGTACTTTGCAGGCCTCCCAGTCAGATCCCACACGGTTGTTTCTCTGTTTTGTTTTTATGCTGCTTCTCTGAACCTCACACAAATTCTCAGTGGCTTTCCTTCTTTTACAATTAAACGTAGCCTGAAGCTAGAAGGTTCTGCTCTGCTTCACACACTTCCAACTAAACCAAAGTCACTCACAGGCAGGTCTTTTAACAGCCCTCTGATCCTGGGACACAAGACAATAATTCTGGGTGTCAGGCTTGTTGGTTTTTTTTTTTTAGAAATATCGAGTCAAGTTTGGATTTTTCTGTGGTCTTAAAGGGATGTGTTAGGTGCCATACAGAGGGCAAGGAATGACTTTACTTTGAGACTGTGTTATGGTTTAAAGGGCCCTTAAAACAGAAAATAGTGTAATCTGGGCCCTTTTCCTGTTTCCTGGAGTTGTGTTTTGTTTCATTCACACATGTTTAACACACAAACTCGGCATATTTAGGCTGACTTCTTCTCTCAAACAGAAAACGCTCACTTCCATACACCTTCACTAGAATCATTTGGATAATTTCAGCCCTGGAACTGCCAATCTCTACTGGACTAAAGGTAAAAGGAGCTGTTAACTTAAAAACTACCACTTCATGACATCACAACTTTTAGATTTTTAAGCTTTGGAGATGTAGACAGACTAATAATAAAGGATTACTCAAACGTGTGAATGAAACAAAACACAGGGAGTTGTAGTTTATAATTTCTTGTTGGTTATATTGCGTTTATCTAGACCAGTGATATTAGGACTTTGGAGGGTATGCAAGCATTTTCCAGCATTTATTCGGAATGGTTTCTGATTTTTAAAGGAACGTGAAATTGACTAGTATTTGAATTTAACAAAATTTTACATACAGTAAAAAAAAAAAGTAATATAGTGCTTCAGTAAACCTAATACAGTGGTACCTCACCTCACGAAAGACCCTACAAACGAAAAATCCAAGTTACGAAACGCCTTCACGTACATTTTTTGTCTCTAAATACGAAAGAAAATTCAAGGTACGAAACGCGAGATCTCAAAAATTCAAATAATGCGTGCTCAGATGTGCGCTCAGATGCCAGCCCCGAAACGTAAATACACTTTATCAACACACACGGGGTTAGGTTCCAGAAATAACCCGCAATAAGAGAAATCTGCGAAGTAGGACAACTTTATATTTTACAATTATTCTACATGTTTTAAGGCTGTAAATGCCTCACCGCACACATTATACACTTTTCTCAGACTTCTCACATTTCTAGTCTCACATTTCTCTCTCGTTTAAACACTCAAACTTTCATAGATTTTCAACAAAATGTAATGTGAAGCGTGGGGGGAGACACGACTCCAGAAGCAGCGCGGAGACAGGAGCACCGCCCGCGAGGAGCACCGTGTGCGACGCACACCGAGGAGCACCGCGCATGAGGAGCACCGCGCGCACCGAGGAGCACCGCGCGCTCCGAGGAGCACCGCGCGCTCCGAGGAGCACCGCGCAGCACGCATCCCTATTCCTGGTCTGCACGACCGGCACCGGGTCTGCGAGCACGAGATAGAACCGCGGCGCCCGGACCGCGTCCTCTGGAGCGCGAGCCACAAACCAGCCGCACGGCACGTGGTGGTTTAATCCTGGTTTAGTCCAGGTCCAGTCCAGGTTTAGACCTGGTCTAGACCTGGTTTAGTCCACGTTTAGTCCTGGTCTAGTCAGGACGCAGAACACAATGTTACACTATTTAAAAAAAACCTTGGAACGGAAAGAACTGGGCTTGGAATGAATCAGGCCTTTTCCATTGAAATAGCTACTCAACTTACGAAAAATTCACGTTACGAAACCACTTCTGGAACGAATTAATTTTGTAAGGTGAGGTACCACTGTACCTGAGTGAGGGGGTAGTTGGAGTGTAAGACAAAGTATATGGCGTACTTGAGACAAAGCTTGGAAACTGCTCTAGAGACTCTATCCTGCTTATTTCATTCATACCAGTATATTCAAGTGCTCTGTGTTCTTTGTGTCATTTCTTTACCCACAGGTGGCGCTCTACAACCCCGAGCCAGAGGGGAGCCACAGTCCTGGGAGTCTGGGAGGCAGCCTCAGTAACAGCCTGTCCGATCAGAGCATGTCCTCGGTCACAATCAACAACATAAATAACCTAAATAACCTGAACAGCATGACCACAGCAGGAGGCAGTGGCAGCAGTGCACACGGATACACCCCGGTAAGAGAGGCAAATCTGAGCCCACTTAGCCTACACAGCTCTATACGTTTAAAGTGCCTATGACATTTGGACTATCGTATTTTCCGCACTATAAGGCGCACCTAAAAGCCTTAAATTTTCTCAAAAGCCGACAGTGCGCCTTATAATCCGATGCGCCTTATACATGGATCAATATTGGTTAATTGTGGCTACCGTAGTCAGCCACTACTGTAGCTTCTATTCTATGCGCCCTATATATATGCCTTATATATGAAAACAGTTCAGCCATTCATTGGAGGGGCGTCTTGTAATCCGATGCGCCTTATAGTGCGGAAAATACGGTACTCATTTCACTAAAACACACTTGAGATCATTATATTTAAGATATTTTCTAAAAAATTGTAAAAAAAAATTTAGGGCTGTGTCTGAAAGTCCACACTCTTTCATACTTGGGGGAACTATTTAGGGGTCACGCAATTTTTAGCGGTGTCCGAATGTCCATTTGGTGAAAAAGTAGTGCATTCAAAATTTCAGACACTGCACCTTGAAAAGTAGTGGTCAATATATCAGACCCCCAGGATTTCGCGGGCATTTTTTGTGATTATTGCAGGCTAAAATGCCTGAATTTGCGTGAGCTTTTCCAAAAAGTTGCGATGAAAGTTGCGGTGCTTTTAAGGTTTTTGTTGCGATTTTGTTGCGGGAGGAAAGTGAAAGTAAATAGTTGTGATTTTCCCTTTTTGTAATTAAAATTGAGTAATATTTTGAATACTGAGTTATTACTGACAAAGAATAATACAAAGACACAGAGATCACAGATATGGTCCTAAAACAACCTTACCAACATCGAAAATAAATTACTACTAGGAGGGGAACTGTTTCGGTCTTTTGCTGTTATTTTTGTTGGCAAATGGCGCCGCAGACATGTTTCTTTGCCATTAGAAGCCGTGTCCCAATTCCCAGAGTGCACAGTTCGGAGCGTGGTTTGAAGGGCATGTGCGTCATTTCTTTTTTGTCCCATGCGCAGTTAACACGCAGTCTGTAGACCGCAGTCGTTTCCATGGAAATCGGGGCATGGACCAAGCGCGTGAAAAAGCACGCTTCACACACTCATATATCCCAGCATGCACCGCGCACTACTTCTTCTACGGGAGAAAATGGAGTTGGCGGCTGCTTCCTGTAGTTGCGAGACCTGTCACATTTCGCAGACGGCCATGCGGTCCGCGGAGTGCACTCAGGGCTGAGCAAGTGTGCACCGCCTTGACTGCAGTCTGAGCCCCTTCAAACCACGCTCCGAACTGGGGACACGGCCGCAGTTTCGTTTCGTCACACGGAAGTAAGGCAGAAGGAAGTTGGTCGACGTGAGTTCAATGCGTCGCCGATGACTGGTCAAAATTGCAGGAAAGTTGCGGTGATTTGTCAAAATTGCAACACCGCCCCTGAATTCACGGGGATTGGCTGAAGTTGCGTTGAAGTTGCAAATCGCAACTTCGCAAATTCCTGGAGGGTCTGAATATATTATCATCATTATTATTATTATTATTATTAGTCTTTATTTGAAGGGACAATGTACAGAGACATTATGTACTGCACCAGATTATAGCTAAACAGCTCGTTTCCATCTGCAGTCCCTGAGGAACAATAATAAATTATACAATGCAATTTACACATTCAACAATATAAAAACCACACATTAGCACACATTCAGCAGCTCACATACAACATTCACATCACAGTATTAAAGAGTAGACTTATTGACCACCATGCATTGCGAGAGTTGGGAAAACAATGGTGTTCAGCGACAGATGTTTAACTGGACACAACTTGATTGAATAAAGCAGATAAAAGCACTGGTTTATGGCTCCTATGGATCCTGATTCTGAATAAAACAAGACTAAATAAACCGTTAGCGGTTAGCGGGGCTAGAGTTAGCCTCTTACCTCAGCTCCAGCTGTTAAAAGAGCGAAAATTTCCACATCTCAGACAAAAAGCAAATAATCTAGTCCATTTACATGAACTCCAGTATGACAAAAACTTGTATGAATATTATTAGTGCAGAAACACTTGTGTGTCAGTCTGATCTGATATTTACGACCGAAATCAAGTTTTATCAGAGTTTTATCACAGACTTTTTCATCCAGATGCCAGAGTCACGTGACGCGAATGCAGTGAGCTGTGTGTCCGAATGTCTCTGAGAATAAGTGCACAATAGAGGGTGCTAAAGAGTGCTAGGGACTAGGGTGGACATTTGGACACAGCCTACGTTTCAAATTTTACTTCCATCCATCCATCCATCCATTTTCTTCCGCTTATCCGGGGCTGGGTCGCGGGGGCAACAGTCTAAGCAGGGACTCCCAGACTTCCTTCACCCCGGACACTTCCTCCAGCTCCTCCGGGGGACCCCAAGGCGTTCCCAGGCCAGCCAGGAGACATAGTCCCTCCAGCGGGTCCTGGGTCTTCCCCGGGGCCTCCTTCCGGTGGGACATGCCTGGAACACCTCCCGAGGGAGGCGTCCAGGAGGCATCCGAAACAGATGCCCGAGCCACCTCAGCTGGCTCCTCTCCACGTGGAGAAGCAGCGGCTCTACTCCGAGCCCCTCCCGTGTGACCGAGCTCCTCACCCTATCTCTAAGGGAGCGCCCAGCCACTCTGCGGAGGAAACTCATTTTGGCCGCTTGTATCCGCGATCTCGTCCTTTCAGTCATTACCCAAAGCTCATGACCATAGGTGAGGGTAGGAACGTAGATTGACCGGTAAATTGAGAGCTTCGCCTTTCGGCTCAGCTCCCTCTTCACCACAACGGTCCGGTACAACGACCGCAACACTGCCGACGCTGCACCGATCCGCCTGTCAATCTCACGCTCCATCCTCCCCTCACTCGTGAACAAGACCCCGAGATACTTGAACTCCTCCACTTGAGGCAAGGACCCTCCACCCACCCAGAGAGGGCAAACCACCTTTTTCCGGTCGAGAACCATGGCCTCGGATTTGGAGGAGCTGATCCTCATCCCAGCCGCTTCACACTCAGCTGCGAACCGCCCCAGTGCACATTGGAGGTCCCGGTTCGATGAAGCCATCAGGACAACATCATCTGCAAACAGCAGAGATGAGATCATGTGTTTCCCAAACCGGATCCCCTCCGGCCCCTGACTGCGCCTAGAAATTCTGTCCATAAATATAATGAACAGAACCGATGACTTTCTACGTGAAAATCATCACATCACACTGGGGAATTCCATAACTGTAGCAACCATGCTGTACACTGGTCGAAAACTGCTCGAATGGGCACAGAGATTATTATTTGACAAATAAAATGACAATGAAACACCTTTATTAAGTAATGTTTAAAACATTGGAAAAAAATGTGTTTCTTTTGTGTAAATTGTGGGACTCTCTAAAACCGAACTTTATACTTCCTGTGATTTTTAACATATTTTTCAACTTTTCTTTGCAAATTGTTCTTGATTGTTAATTTATATTTACAACAGGTATTATCCCACCAAATTAAGTAAAAATTTGAGAATCATCAGAACCTCTCACACGCACTTTAATGTTTAACTGAAGACTGTCCTCTTTTATGCAATATTCAGACTTTTTAACGTTTTTACCACTTTTGTCCTTGGTCACTTTTATCAACAATTATGTTTTATAGTGAAAGCCATTTATTTGTCTAAGTGCTTGTTTGACCATATAGAATACTAGCCTGACCAGTCCCTTGAACATTCTGTTAAAATCCAGAAAGGCCTGGACCACAGAGCGTGAAAAACCGTCCAACCATAGCTGCTCTTTTGTAACGTGTCTCTCAAATGCAGAAGACATCTCCTTTCCAAAATTCTCATATCATTCAGAACAAAATATGTAACTTCTCTTACCTGAGATAAGTAACAGTTTGGTGCTTTGATTGTTGATTCTGAGGAAATCCATGCAGTTTCTGAGTCCTATGTTGTTTTTACATGTTTGTTTTGACACAAATGGACCATGCTTCTCTCTGATTGGTTAATCCACCTGTCAGTCACACCCTCTGAAATCAGGGAGACAGAATAAAGCTCCAGATCCACTCGGCTTTGTAAAGTTTTGTCAAAGTGTGTGGTTCTTGTTGGTTAAGTAAACAAAATACTTAAAGAGTGAGCTAGGACTTGAAGTCATTTTAACCTGGAAAGAAAACTGTAGCAGTAGATTTACCTGTAACCTGGCCAGTAAATTGAATTCTCAAAGATGAAGCGGCGAAATTTACCAGAGCAAAAATGGCAACACAGAAGGACGTACTTCAGCCCATTTTAGCAGGAACAGAGACTATTTTGTGGTAAGCTCTTTGTGCTTTGGGAAATGGGAAGGATTTCTGTTTTTGTCTGAACTGGATATAACAAAGCTTTGATTTCTTGGCTTGTTCTGCTGTAGTGACCAATCAGACAAATCAGATTTCATTTTTGTTATGACGCTCCATCTTTTCCCGACCACTTTCCACCACCCTTTCTGTGAGAGCCAAGTCTGTCACGATAACAAATTTTCAAACTGGATACATGGCTGAAGTAAATATATGCGTTAAACAACAACATTAATAACTAAACTAAATTACGCCACTGACTAACCCAAGAGCAGGTTTAAACCACAAAAACTATTCTAAATCTACAGTATTGTATAAATAAATAAATCAGTAAATGAGCTGCAATAAACAAACAGCAGAATAATATACTTTAGCATTTAGTTTGATCTGTAATGAGTGATACAAGCATCCAGGGCTCTCAAGTCTCACGCATTGAGAGTGTGACACACGCAATTCGACGTATTCACACGCGCACACGCCACACATGGCATTTCTCACGCTGATTAGTGTTTTTTTTTAATTTTTGTATTTTTTTTGTGCCCAGAAAATCGGTCTGTGTGGCTTAGTTTATGCAGGCTCCGCGCGTTTTCAGCGCCGCCCCCTCCCCCTGCTCCCCCGAGCAGGGGGAACAGGGGGAGGGGGGGACGGCGCATCTGCTCGCCGTCCCCCGGGCACGTCCTGAGTCCTCAGTCCCGGTGCCACGTCTCCTCTGAGACGCACCGACTCCGGTCTCGGTGTCTCCGTCTGTGCGTAACGTGTCCCCCCCGACGGCTTACGCGCGGAATACGCGCGGCCCAGAGCCGAACTGCCCATGGTGAGTCGCGGTGAGACGCGATGAGACGCGGTGAGACGCGGGCCCGGTGCATTGACCAGACTCTTACATGAATCCGTTAAAAATGTCCCGGTCCCTCCTCCCGCCCCTCTCAGCGCGCACTGACAAAGTGCGGTGATGATAAAACAAACTGAGAACCATCAGGTAATAACTTCATTTATAGAACTCTCATTAGTTGCTTTGTAGTTTAAGTTTGCTCTTTAGACAAACAGGGCTCTCAACACGCAATTCGACGTGCGCAATTCAACACACGCACGACCCCGCTCAAAACTTGAGAGCCCTGATCATATAGCCAAAAAGTAACCAAAAAATTTCTACTAGTGTGAAGAAAATGTACACAGGATAAATATTGACCCCAGACTGTGGTTGTTTCTGTCATATATTGAACGATAAGTCAATATAGTAAATATTGTGACAGGCCGAGTGAGAGTCGTTCCATAATTATGTGTAAAACTTATTATAGTGCTACACATCTGGCGCGCATCAGGTTACATTAGCTGTCCTGAGGCAGATTTGAGATCAGATCAGTGTTGGTGAAGGTGTTAAAAGTTTTAGGAGTGCTGTAACGCTATGAATTGTGGGAACACCTGTGGCAAAAGCTGCCAATGTATCGTTGGGCAGGACACATCACCTACATTGCCTTGTAAGAAAGAGAAGTGTGCATGAGTGTTGGTGGTGGTTGGAGTGAATAATAACTGTAAAGCACTTTGCGTGTCTTGAAAGCCACTATATACAGCTCTGGAAAAACAAATAAGAGACCGCTGCATTTTTTCTCTGAAATCAGCATCTCTACATGTATTACAGCCATTCCATTCCAGCGTCTGTTGAATTCCAACACAAACACAAAGCTGAGCTACTTCAGTTCTTGCACCAGGAGTGGAATAAAGTCACCCAAGAACAATGTGAAAGACTTGTGGAGAGCATGCCAAGACGCATGAAAGCTGTGATTAAAAATAAGGGTTATTGCACCAAATATTGATTTCTGAACTCTTCTTAAAGCCCCAGTGTGTAGAATTCGTGGCGCATAGGTGGATGGTGCTATTGCACTTTCTGTTTTAGCTACGGCAGACCTCGAGGGTCACCCGGGCGCGCGCACAAGCCGCGCACCGCGCGGCCCCGGTTATTTATTTATTTTTCTTTTCTCATGAAAACACACATTCCTGATCATGTACCATGACACTCTACACATCAAATGAAACCTTACAGTCTCCTCTTTCTGACTATGCAATTCATTTCCCTGCACAATAATCACTCCCCGAGCACATGGGGCTTTTATACAGAAAAGCACAAAACGAGGTTAGCTTACCTTAGAATGCTTTGCACAGGTCAAACTCTGTATTTCACCATAAACTTGCTCTCAATTTGTCCGTAAGGATCCAGCGAATAAAATCCAGTAAAACAATTTAGTCCAAAACACGTGTTAGATCCATTACGACGTCTGATCCGGCAGCATGCTTGTGTTGTTTACCCAAAACCACGAGCCTTGCTGAAGGCGAAGGCGGAGCCCAAATGTCCTTCTGCGGCTCTCGTATTCAAAATGGCTGCCTCTGCATGGGGAAGATCCCCCTTTTATGTGACTATATCTAAGTCCAAAAGAATACTTTGATTTCATGATGAAGTGAAAAGGCTTGGAAAACAATGTATTTTTGAATGGGTATCTTCAATTTCAGTAATTAACGGGTAAAAATCTTACACACTGTCCCTTTAAGTGTAAACATTAGTATTCTGTTGTTTTAAAATGAATTTGATCTTGTTTCTTTGCATTGTTTGAGGTCTGAAAACATGTATCTTTTTTGTTATTTTGACCATTTGTCATTTTCTGCAAATAAATGCTCTAAACCAGGGGTCGGTAACCCGTGGCTCTTTGATCCCTCTGATGCAGCTCAGTACATTGGTTCCTCATTTATCGCGGGGTTTACATTGTAAAAAATAACCCGCGATAGGCTAAATCAGTGAAGTAGTCGGCTTTATATTGCGTGTATAAATATGCGTGTATTCCACAGTTCCTCTGACCGAGGTGCCAGGCGCTGCTGGGCTGTTGCGGGTTTTGTTGTAGTGAGAACGCTTCCGTGCGCTCTCACGACTGGTTCCACCACCTGGACTCCAGGTTCCACCAGTTTCGTTCTGTGGAAACATTGCCGCTACTTCCCGATGCGCATTAACCACCCGGAGAAGTGTGCGCGTGGACACGTGCACCTGCTCATCGTGGTCAAATCCGTGACAGAGCATGACCGGCGCGACCGGCCCCAGGTGAGACGCACGGCCGCGGCCCTTCTGACATGTGCCCAAATGCCAGACCGCTCAGTCCATCACTGCTTCAGAGTCACTCTGCTCGTGATCAAACATTTAAATAAATTTGGCAAACGCATTCTGTACCGTACAGGAGACACGGAGGAGAATGACTGATGAATCAGCAAAGGTCTACAGTCCCTTAGCCAATCAGGATGCAGAACACAATGCGCGTTGATACACTATTAAAAACAAAATCAGCGAAACAGCGAGGGACCACTGTATTTAATTAAAATATATTTTATTTTACTTTGTTCATTTTCAAAATGTAATTCTGTGGCACAAAGGTAAAAAAAATGTTATATGCAGTGTTCTTTCATTTTAAATTTCAAAAGGGTGTTGTGGCTCCCAGTGTTTTCTTTACTGTGTGAAACAGGTCCAAATGGCTCTTTGAGTAGTAAAGGTTGCCGACCCCTGCTCTAAACAATAATATTTTTATTTGGAATTTGGGGGAAATGTTGTCAGTAGTTTATAGACTCCAACAAAAATGTTCCTTTTGTCCAAACACAAACCTATAAGTAGTAAAATCAGAAAAAACTGATCATTTTGCAGTGGTCTCTTATTTTTTTCCAGAGCTGTAAATGCAACAATTAGTTGATTCATTCATTCATTAAAAGTGCATTGTGTAACTTTTCTGGTGGAAGGTCTGTCAAGTGCTTTTCGCCGTGGAGATGTATTTTCTTTGTCTGGATTGGAATGTTTCACAGTACATTAAAGCCCCAGTGTGTAGGATTCGTGGTGCATAGGTGGATGGTGCTATTGCACTTTCTGTTTTAGCTACGGCAGACCTCGAGGGTCACCCCAGGGCGCGCGCACAAGCCGCGCGCCGCGCGGTCCCGGTTATTTATTTATTTTTCTTTTCTCATGAAAACACACATTCCCGATCATGTACCATGACAATCTACACATCAAATGAAACCTTACAGTCTCCTCTTTTTGACTATGCAATTCATTTCCCTGCACAATAATCACTCCCCGAGCACATGGGGCTTTTATACGGAAAAGCACAAAACGAGGTTAGCTTACCTTAGAATGCTTTGCACAGGTCAAACTCTGTATTTCACCATAAACTTGCTCTCAATTTGTCCGTAAGGATCCAGCGAATAAAATACAGTAAAACAATTTAGTCCAAAACACGTGTTAGATCCATTACGACGTCTGATCCGGCAGCATGCTTGTGTTGTTTACCCAAAACCACGAGCCTTGCCGAAGGCGAAGGCGGAGCCCAAATGTCCTTCTGCGGCTCTCGTATTCAAAATGGCTGCCTCTGCATGGGGAAGATCCCCCTTTTATGTGACTATATCTAAGTCCAAAAGAATACTTTGATTTCATGATGGAAGTGAAAAGGCTTGGAAAACAATGTATTTTTGAATGGGTATCTTCAATTTCAGCAATTAACGGGTAAAAATCTTACACACTGTCCCTTTAAACACATTAAACCTTTTTATTTTCATGGAAACCAAACTAGACCAAGTTACAGGTCAGATCTGTGGAGAGGTGACTCTGCTCTCAGTCAGAATGGCTGTTTTGTAAGGCATTTTTGAGCTATAAAACCACCTGTAATTGAATAAACGTGAGGTAGAGCTGTTTAAAGTCATACTGTGGAACATTCCAGGCAGAGCATACAAGCAAGCAGGTGACAGACCCCCGACCAAAAAGTTACACAATGCACGTTTAATGCATATTACTCAAAATAAGGTAAAAAGTAGTGCTGTCAGGCGATTAAAAAAATTAATCTAATTAATTACAGTATTTGTAATTAATCTAATTAATTGCATTTTAAGAGCGTGAGAGAGAGAGAGAGTGAGTGGGAGTGAGCAAACCCACTTTGCGGTCGAGTTTGTCAGTTTTCATGTGGTCGCTTTGCTCATTCGTTTCCCAAATTCTGCGAGCACGGTTTGGTGGTTTGGTGGTTTGGTGGTTTGTTGAAGTGCGCTCACGCTCGCTCTATCACCGGTAATGATGGAACTTGTCCGGGCATGTTTATCGTTCAAATGATCCGTCGGGCTGGAGCAGCTTCGGTGATCGGAAAAAATTTTTTGACAAAAGCTCCAAATCACAGAGTCAACGCGTTCTTGTTGATCTTCGTCTTCGTTCTTTTTATAAATAAACATGCCGTTCAAAGGCCCGAGCAGCGAGTTGCTCGCCGCACGCCAAATTTAACGTGTGCACACATTGAATTATCACTCATAATTAATTGCGTTAATTTTTATAACGTGTTAATTTGCAGTGTAATTAATTAATCTAATTAACATGTTAAACTGACAGCCCTAGTAAAAAGTAACACATATAAAGGTGTAAAAAAACAACATTCCTGGTAGGGAACTGGCTCCAGATTCGCTCCTGTAACTGCTAGCCTTGTGAGCTTCGTTTGATTGGAGCCGAGCGCTATGGGTGACGTCACGCTCCCTTAGTCCACTTCTTTAACCAGTCTGTGTATCTAATTCAAACTCATATCTTGATTATTTGATTAGTCACATCATACAAGCCAGTTTTACAGTTCGCTCCATTCTGCAAAAATTACACCCCGTTTTGCCATTATTTTCCTTTTGAACATCTGCTCCTCTTTTACAGCTCTCCTCCTCCTCCTCTTTCGTTCACTGCTGCACCTGCTCTAGCAAAGGTCACCGCAATCTCAGCTCGTTAACCTGCAAGTCTGGCGGCCATCTTGTCCCTCCCTCCCCGCTCCTTCACCTCCTTCACCCCCTCCACTGCTCCGTCTCTCCGTCTTCTTTTCCAAGATTAATCCGGTCGGGTCTAGAGGGTTTGGGGTTAGTGGAGCCTCTTTACCTGGTGGTCTGGCTTCCCTTGTAATTTTCTTGTTTCTTGCATATTTCTTGTAGCCAATTAACCTAATGTCCCCATATGCTAATTAAAGGCATACAATCTTTTGTTGTTGCTATAGGAACTCAAAATCATTTGCCAGCTTTTTAGACTGTACAAAGAAGAAGCACAATAAAAATGAAGGCGTAGACAATGTGGAAGAAGTGCCTTGCCCAGTAACACAACATTAGTATCTGTATGGGAGTGTGATGTGACCCACAGCGTTCGGCTCCAGTCAAACGAAGCTCATGAGGCTAGCAGTTAATAGGGGAGAATAATCTGGCCCTTGGCTGATTTTCTATTTAAATATTTTAATTATATTTTAATTTTCTATTAAAGTATTGGTAATTTTCTGTGCTGCTTTTCTGCACAGTTTAGCATAGCAGCGTCTCCAGCGCCTCTGTGCGTGGCCCCTCCCACCAGAGCAGCACAAATGAAGACTAAAGCGTGACTAAATTCTGTGAAATGCAAACAAGTTAATGTTGAAACATTGTGGTGAAATTGCATTTTTCTTACAGTTTCAGGTTGTTCATAATATAATATTTTGTAAAAACACACTAGATTTGCATTTCTCTGCACAAATATTTGGACTTTTTGGGGTATATATGCCATGAGTTTTTCTGATCCGGCCCCTTTGGGGTCAAAGTAGGTTGGAACCTTTTTTTTTAATTTTGATTGTTTGTTTTTTTTTACTATATGATGGCTATATTCTAATTATTATTATTATTATTTAGTGTCTATATTCTAGTTATTATTATTTAGTGTTTTATGTTCGCACCTTATCACCGAGATAAGTTCCTAGTCTGTGAATTGTGTTCACTTGACGATGGCAATAGAAGTCTTTCTGATTCTGATTCTGGTACAGCCCCCGGACCAAAATGAGTTTGACACCCCTGAATAAACAGTCTATGGTTTGAACCAGCTACCTTCCCGTTAATGGATGAGTTGTTTTTTTTGTTCCAAATTTTTGTCAAGTGGTTCAAGGCAATGCCAACAACTTTTGACAGAAACTGACACAATTATAATTTTAAAAATGAGAAAATTCAGTCTCAGTTTATTTAAAGGTCCCATGGCATGAAATTTTCACTTTCTGAGGTTTTTGAACGTTAATGTGAGCTCCCCTACCCTGTTTAGGCCCCCCCCCCCCATGGCTAAAAGTTGCGAAATGTCTAAACTGAGCATTTGCGGTCCTTTTCTGCGTTACACAAAACCAGTGTTGAAACGGGCGAGTTCAGACAAGGCACCTTATTGACGTCAGATCGGCAAATGCAGCTCCAGCCCCTCCCTCTGTCTCCGCTCAGCGTCCCTGTATATCCCGCCCATAGAGTTTGGACTGTGAATGCGCTACAATGCGAAATGCGTTTTTTTATTTGCCTGGAGGCGTGTCCGAGTGTTTCTAGGCTCGGAAGTCCCTTACCCGACCCTCTGGACCTCTGAAATACCAGTGGTTTAATTTTATTTTCTGTGTAAATATGTTTTTTTTCATTGCAAAGTCTCTCATCTGTCTCTCACGGAAGTGAGCAGACAGAGAGGAGCCGAGCTGCGCCGAGCTGCGCCGAGCTGCGCCGAGCTGCGGGGGAAACCCGCCCCCCCCGCTCCTTAGCCAATCTCTCTGTCCTTCTCATTTGCAGTGAAGCAGCAACACCCACAATAAAGCATTTTAGACACATATCTAGCCTCATGAAGACTGTCAGAGTCATATCTCAGGCAGTGAGTGTTGATTTTGAAGAAGGATTAATTTACAGTATTAGGGAACCATTAAGGAGCCATATAAAAGCATCAAGAAGTACCATGTCATGGGACCTTTAAAAATGTTGACTCATTGATGGTGTTTCTTACAAGACTTCAGGGCCAGAGCTGCTCTTTAGAATCAGTTCATTGCATAAAACAAGAAATGTGTTTTAAGGGGAGACACTACAGGCAGAACTCAGTTATTTCTGTTTTTTGTGTTTGTCAGTTTGTTTTTAATAAACCTGCAGCCACAGAGTTATATGGGACGTTGTTACTTCAAAGCAGTTTTTCTCCCATCGGGACATAAGGATCAGCCCTTAAAGTAGCACCTACACACACCAAACCTAGAATATTATACTTAATGAGATTTAGACAAAACTCACAGCGAGATTTTTTATATATCTAATTCCAAGTTTGATTTATGAGTTTTAAAAAATTGCGAAATTAGTATTTAGTGGGATTTTGTCCAAACACTAAAGAAAATATCCAAAATCTTTATATTTTTTAGCATCTAATATGACAACAACATGAAGCAAGAAATTTAAATCTTTCTCTTTTCATATTTCTGTTTTGAATGTCCCATGAAACACCTTGTTTTTATAAGACAACATTACATGTTGAAAAAGTATTATAAATTTGTATTTGTATATATTGTATTTTATTTATTCTTATATTTACTAAGTACAAAAGAAGTTTCAAATTGACATCTCTAAATTTAAGATTTTTTCCTCTTCACCTGCAATGTCTGGCCTTGTCGTAGTAGTTGCTTGGTGGTCGTCAGCTCCTGTAGTAGCCACAGCTGCCCTGGGGTAGACTGACAAAGCGAGCCTGCCAATACTCCTGATATTGCTGGTACTTTGTGGTCTGTGAGCTCCAGCCCTGTGCAGATCCTGTCAGAAAGTGCGTGATGTTTGGCCGTCGTGATGGTGGTAAATTGCTGTGTTTTCTGGAAGAGGAATCTGACAGAGACGAGATGATTGAGGCTGCAGGGAGACGACGTCGCTATATGACAAACCCAAAGTACTTTATTCGTCTTTCTAAGTTTCCATTTCAGATTCTGAGTTATTTTTAGATGTTCACTTATTCTTTGTTAGATGCTTGGTAGCTAATATGTATGAACTCAGCCGAAAGAAAAAAGTGTTTACTCACTCTTGCCATTTACTCACTAATAATGGGTAGCAAAATTAATATCTGATATAATGAAATAAAATTATCCCCTAAAGGGCTATGTTTTGGCAGCTTTTCTTTGTACAGTGTTGGCTCATAATGTGCCAGTGTA